>JAFMSR010000017.1:31409081-31416581 GCA_022818135.1 Saxidomus purpurata
GACTTCTTCTTTAACTTTGCTCATCACTACGTTATCTCTTTATTATCTTATCTCTTTGTTCATCAACTTATTGATACATGTACATATTTTCCTCGTTACTTAGCCGTCTGCACAATAATATCTCTTCATTGTTTCATCTCTTTGAGTTCTTTGTTATCTCATCGCTTTGTTACCATGCCTTTCCGTGATCTATTTTTTACCATTTCTATTGTCTTTTCATTAAATACTATCTTCGCCGGGTACCTTACAGCATGCACACAACCCCTGGCGAGTGATGTCGGCAAATATCTAGGGATCACGGGTTTGACCCTTATACGTCACATAAATTATCATGAACGAGCACACTCTGGTATATGTCCGGGTTCACATAATGAAGTCGTTTTCTGGACCATTTATGTGTTCTAGCTATATTTTCTGAATCTGTCTTGAGCATGCTCTGTATGTCGCTTTTTTGTTGTTTTAGGAATGTTCGGAATTGCCGAGACAAATAAGGAAGATGGCCTATCTTCCACCAGTGGCTAAAAAGTAAGTTTAAGTTATCATAAACTCATCAACATTCTATGATTTTATACCCTGATATCTCGAAAATAAGCCGTACATTTTTGGGTAAGGATGTTGTGGCTGCTTATTTCTGCTGAATTCGGTTTATTTTCGCGTACCAAAATTCTACAGATACGGATGTAACACTAGTAACCATAAGTCCAAACTATAAGCCCGATAAAAATTATTCTTTAAAACATACCTGTACTGTTATAATTTATCCATAGCCGTTAAAAATCCACACAAAAGACTGATTATCCATTTAAAAAGTTTTGTTTGACCAAAGACGCTGCTAGTAAATTTCATCTATGATTAAATTTTATGTCCGACGGGTATCACAGTTACTTTTTACCGTATGTGAATATAGGCTTATTTTCGAGACCGAGTTATTATTAAGATCTGCTTACTTTTCAAATTATCAATATATGTAAAGAAAACGACTTTAAAATTCACCTTCATGAATATCCTTTTTCTTAAACTGTGGCATAAAAATAAATATGATAAAAAAGACATATACGCGTGTCCGGTATAATTATCTTCTTATTGTTAATTATTCCAAATATTAAAATGCTTCAGATGTTTTTTCAAACGCCGTGTAGATATAAGCGAAACTACTTAACATTCTTTAGGGCTAAGGTCATTAACAGACAGGTATGTACTAGTAGGAGGATATGATTTGTTTACCAATTTTACCAAATACTAAATGGTCTTCTGTGATAAATATGAAATAAATATACATCATAGTATATTTTAAAATAGACACTAAAAAGGAATTAATTTATGAATGGATTGATTATTGAAAAATAAATAATCCCATTAAAGAAGGCATTTTATAGCGATCATTTCTTTTTTTCAGGGACACAGGGGTCAGCTTCAAGAACACCTTTATTTAAATCAGTTTATTGTTTGATTTTTGTATGTCAATTAGTGATTACTTTTATTTTATACCACGATTACTCAATGTATATTGTGGCGTCATTCTAAGCTTTATTTATGATAATATTCATAATAAAGTTTATCGATATCAAAACTATATTTGTGATAAATGCTAATGAGTTTTGTGTTTCTACATATTATAGTCCTTCGTCTGAACGTAAATGTGTATTAGTACAGGTACCTCTTGAATCCTTTCATTAAGTGCTAGACCGGTAGGCATTTAGGAGCCGCGCTCTGTCTAGCTGGAGGCTTAACATCGGAACGATTATTGCTAGGATTCGAACCTTCGGCCTTCCGACCCAAGCGAAGATCTAAACTGCCCCCTACATTATGGTGGAAGTGCTAATCAATCTACCGCTCCATTATTATTTTAGAATTATTCCTTTTGACATTTTCCCAATGCTGTACTGCTTCTTACAGTTCCTCCTACTTCAGTCTGAGCCAATGGAATGCTCGTGTTTCATTTAAATGCAGCAAAATTCATTTCCAATATTGCATGATGAAAATCATTATTTCACTTATTTTTCCAATAAGTAGGACAGTGACATCATATTGACAAGCTCCGTCCAAAGTATCTTTATATTTCAATGCAAAATGTATTTGTAAGTTGGGTGGAGTGGTCCTCCGCTCGTCCACTAACATAACTAATGGTCTTTCAGAAATAAGTAGAAAAACGCCGATTACCGGCGACCGGTTGACATTTCCCGAAATGTTCTTGCATTTCCTTGAAGTGCTCGCCGAGCCCGACATTTTGATATATGACATGACCCACTTCAATGAAAAGTGTGAAAAAAGTTGAGAAACGCCGATTACCGGCGACCGGTTGACATTTCCGAAATGTGTTCTTGCATTTCATTGAAGTGCTCGCCGAGCCCGACATTTTGATATATGGTAACCGGCGTTTTTCCACTTTTTTTCAAACCTTTCATAGAAGTGGGTCATGTCATATATCAAAATGTCGGGCTCGGCAAACACATCAAGGAAATGCAAGAACATTTCTGAAAATGTGAACCAATCGCCGGTAATCGGCGTTTTTCCACTTTTTCACACCTTTAATTTCCTTAAAATGCTACAAAGTCGTGATATTGTACAAAATTTCTGACGATTCAAGCATTGTATCTTCTCGTCTTTTACCGTCCATCCTATTCTTGTTCTCCCCCCGCCCCGCTTTACGACAAAAATATTACTGAATTGAAGCAACAAACGGAATCATACATTACGCACATTCTTTTACAGGGGAAATAACTCTACTAAACAGCATAATTTACAAACTTCGAGTGGATTTTCACCGCAACTCTAGACTATTGTGAAAAGGACATACATTCACTGATACTTAAAACATGTACAGCTCTGAATGAAAAACAGATACATTTTAAACTACTTCCGAGGAGGCTATTGAAAGTTACATTATACATGCATATACATGTATTTCAGTGGATTAAAGGTTAAAGACTGACAAAAATACGTTTGTAGAATGTCTGACTATTTATTCAATGTAAGCTAATGATACAATGTACAATGTAAGCATATCATACAATACAAATATAAAACATGATTGAGGAATCAACGTTACAATACAACATATCATAGATATCATATATATATATGTAATGTACAAATTGTTACATGCAAACAACAAAAATATAAATGTAATATGATATTAGAAGACAGATTGCTTAATTTTTGTTTGTAGACATTTACAGTTTGCAACTTATCTTAAAAAACAACCGGAATTAAATTTTTTTTAACTGTATAGTTTCCATCTGAAACACATACTTTGTCAGTTGAATTTCAAACGTAATTTACATGATTTTTATAATTAATATAAACACAATCAGCATATTCTTTACAGTAAAATTTTATTTTTGAAATTTCAATACAATATAAAATCAAAGTTAAAAGACTGGTAACGATATAAGGCCATCTTGGCCCTCTTGTTTCAAATAATCACGCAAAGGGTTTAAATGGAGCTTAACATGTATGTGTCTTTTTCTACTTTAAATAAACTCGTTACAAAATTTAAAAAACGACAACTTAAAAGTAGCTTAAAACGAACATTAATGAAATTAGACAAGATGGTTAAAATAAAAATTTAAATTTAATTTAATTTTTTTGTAGTCAAGGACACTTAAGTATCATTTCTTGTGAATCATATTTTTGTAAAACAAATGCTTAACAATGTATTTCATGAATATTGATTTATCATTAAAAATGTGTCAGTGAGAGTGGTGCATGTATGTCAACAAATGAATTTTTGGGGTTCGTATGTCAACTACCTATTGTTTTAATAAAACTTCCACACCTTGAAATCATAATTTTGGCACTCTAAAATAAGAAAAAGCCTTAAACATTATACTAGTTTTGTAAAAGTTATATGACCCTTCCGAATGGCCATATTGCATTATGTTCAAGTAACATGCAAAAAAGGCAATTCCCACTTTAAACACATTTACATGTAAGACATAATTGAGATAAACTCATTTCTCTAATTATCACATACAAATGGAAATGAAGCGCACAAAATAGGTAAATTGTAAGTTTTTGACTAGAATATACAAAAAAACAACGATTTTCCCTATTATATTGTATCAATAGATGCGAAAGTCATGCGAAACTGTAATAGACAAAAATCTATTGTAGTTATAATTTTAATAATTTTCAATGGAAAATATATTTTCCTTAGGTAAAACATCAGTGCATACATAGTATTAAACCTTAAGATCAAAATAAATTCTAGCAGTGTTATTCTTAAAACAACACGCCTTAACACTTATTTGCATGAAAACTTTAAAATGTATACGTTTAAACAGGTACATATTTCGCTATTTCTAAGAAACAGGACAGGATGAACTTCTAAAAAATAAAAAATGTACAAAATTAAGCAGATTACAGCATAATTTAACAGTAATGTTACGATCCTTATGGGAAGTTGTTACATTTTTGAGTAAAAACTATTGACGTTTCTTGTCATCCGCTCCTAATATAAAATCAAAGCTTAAAGACTGGTAACGATACAGGGCCATCTTGGCCCTCTTGTTTCAAAATAATCACGCAAAGAGTGTAGCAGGTATACCTAATCTCCTTACATTTAGAGAAGACGCTGATGCTCAACTCTCCTGTAGTTCAAATGCTTTTGTACGGCGGCATGGTAGTTTAGAGTTGATACAAACGAAGTAGCATTTGCATTTTTTATTTACAAAATATACATGGCCTCTTACATACGGAAGACATACTCAAAGGTAAAATAAACGCAACTGGTTTGATTTTCTACAGAAAAGACTCAGCGTATATGTTTTCATTAAACTGTGTATACTAAGTAATTAAGATTAATTTGTTATCTGTAAATTTCCATTTGACATTTCATTCAGAGACATTTATTACTTCTTCAATGTCTCTACTCCAGGCGAATTCTTTTTAAAATAAACAGGATAAAATAAATTTCAAGTTAATAGGTAAAGTTGCCTTTCTTTTGTCGGTCAGTATATATGAACTTTAAATCAAGAAAGGATTAACAACCATATTAATTTGATAATTCTCATGGCAGAGTTAATAAGGGTGTTACATTTAAGGGAAGATAATTCGTTCATTGATCATATACATTTTATATGCAATTTGTGAAACGAGACCCTTGTTTTAACAACTTTAAATGACACATTACGGTGGTAAGACTTCATAGACCTGAAAGTCTTTTGTTGGACGGTTACCAGATAAAAGGTCCGTTAAAGTGAGGTTTTCATATATTACCAAACTGGACTTCACCTATATCATAAAATACGCACAAATAAGACGTCATTCTTTTATCTATCCAATTTTTCAACACATATGAATAGAAGTGCAAATGTATTCAAAAGTACTTTGTTTACAAAACATATATAAGAGGGCAAATGGAAAAACAATGGCTCATTAACAGGTATTCTTAAGATTTAGTCAAACTCATATCAAGAATGTAATAACAAAACAAAGAAACATAATTATAAAATAATAGATGCTACAATTACATTACGTGACGCTATGTTCAATGTACAATTGTCAAAATAATTTGTTCATCTAGACCAAGATCTTACGTACAATGCAAGGAAAACAAAATCAAACAAAACAACAACACACACTTCACACATGAATTCGCGAATGCATAAAATAAGAATTACATACGTCCCTACAAATTAAATACTGCATGTGACGCTACAGAGTATAACATTTGCATTATGATATTAGGTATGGGTGCAAAAACCATAAACTAATACACACACGACTCTTATACCGAAACGTAAGTTTAGTTTATCGCATGACTAGAGTAAATGTCCTTTTAAGTTAGGGCTTCCCTATATTCCTGGTATCAGCACATATTACTGTGCTCTAAATGCAGTATCAGGTACAGCTTTGTTTCATTGCTTGAAGTCACAGTAGTTTGATTTTGATTGGTGCTGAGAAGCTGATCAATATTTGGGGCCTCAATTAGGGAATAATTTGGTATTTAAAAGAGTTTTGTTAATTTTACTTTTTAAAACAATTCATCAGAGTCATGCGATAAATCCGTTAAAGGATATTAAACTCGGACTTTACCAACTGATAACAGGGTACGGAGAAACAAAAAGAGTAATACATTTTACATGGAAAACATTTCGACTTTGTCACGAGTTTCTTCCATGTATTGCCCTTTTTGTTGCCCCATACCCTGTTACCAGCTGGCAAAGTCCACCTATATATCCTTTAACTAATACTTATTTAACTCGTGACAGACACATTTCCAAAATAATTTCCGATTCATGATCTTCATTCGTTCCTTATTGTTGTGGTTTACATTTTGTAAAAATGCTTTTTACATTAAGCCTAAATTCTTTATTAAAAGCAAAATATATAATAGGATTGATCATGCTGTTCAAGAAGGGAAGCCGAAGTGCAAACTGAATCCCAGCGTTCAGCTCGGATTCTGCGTCCGATGCCACGCGTATACTAACGCTTACAACAAGATAAGGAATAAAGCAAATAAAAAACCCAACAATAACAACAAACATCATATTCGTAATTTTGCGTTCTGATTGACTTGTCTGTGATGCCTTGGTCGATTTTTTAACTTTTGCAGAATAATTTGTAGTACCCAATTGAGACTCAATGTCGGAGGAGCACCCTGCTGTTACAAAGGTTGTTACATGTAACGTTTCGGTACTTTCTGTGTCTAAATCTACATCAACTATTGCGTCGCTTCTCAGTTGTCCTGCTTTTTCCTTGCGTTTATCTGTATCATTTTCGCGCACTTCTCTAGAACAGGGTGACTTTTTGCTGAAAGATGCGGATGGCTTTTTGTGTAGATAAGCTGTTCTTTGATTATGTGCTCGTATGGTCCGCCAAATATTCCCGTAAGTATAAAAGATTGAAATAAGGAAAACAGAAAACAACAAGATATCAAGTATATGGAAAGCTATTGCGTAAAGCTGCAAAGCTGGTTCTTTAGTGTTTGTACAATATTGACCACTGACATACGGAATATTTTCATCTGAAGTCGATATATTTACCCTCACCGAATCATACGTCAGAAATGCGTGTGTTGAATATATAATTGAAAAGACTGACAGACCTATAACTGTTCCGACAGCCAATTTCACTGTCAACTGCTTTTGACCGGGTTTGCAGATGTGCCTATACCTTTCAATGGCTATTACCAACAATGCAAAAGTAGACGATCTTACCAACCAGTTAACCAAAAAGTACCCAAATGGGCAGATGAAACTTTTTTTAATGGAAATGATGTTTTTCACAAACGATGATACGGTAGTTATAAGACAAATGACGCATACAGCAATATCGAAAGCACCCAGAAGTACAATAAGGACAAACGTTGTGCTCCTTTTCGCCTTAAAGCCATAAAACCAAATGGTCAAACTATTTCCAATGATACTAAAAAAGGCTGCTATATTGAAAAATGCCATCACTGGGATATGTTCCACCATTATCCTTTTGTAAGCCATCTCCAGCAGCTTGTCTAAATCCGGAGATTCTGTTCTAGAAGTATTTTGATAAATTACA
>JAFMSR010000017.1:31421581-31438778 GCA_022818135.1 Saxidomus purpurata
GAAGTTCATAGTAACAGAATACCTTGCAAAAAAAACTAAAATAGAGATATTGTTCTTGGCAATAACTCTGTAATTACTCAAGATAGAGTTATGGTTCTTGTACATTGCACTTCCTCTCATTGTGCTGAACCATTGTATGAAGTTGTATTGCATTCCAACCAGTAGTTTTCAAGTAATGCTCTAGACAAGGAAAAGAATCAAAGGGCAATAACCCTGTAATGAGTCAAGAAAGAGTTATGGTTCTTGTGCAATGCACTTCCTCTCAATATACTTGACCATTGTATGAAGTTAAATTGAATTCCAACCAGTGGTTTTCAAGTAATGCTTCGGACAAGGAAAAGTAACAAAGGGCAATAATTCTGTAACTACTCAAGAGAGAGTTATGGTTCCTATGCACTGCACTTCCACTCAATGAACTTGACCATTGTATGAAGTTGTATTGAATTCCAACCAGTAGTTTTCAAGTTATGCTCCAGACAAGGAAAAGTAACAAAGGGAAATAACTCTGTAATTACTCAAGATAGAGTTATGGCTTTTGTACACTGCACTTTCTCTTATTGTGCTAGACAATTGTATGAAGTTGTATTGAATTCCAACTAGTAGTTTTCAAGTTATGCTTCGGACAAGGAAAAGTAACAAAGGGCAATAACTCTGTAATGAGTCAAGATGGAGTTATGGTTCTTGTGCACTGCACTTCCTCTCAATGTGCTTGACCATTGTATGAAGTTGTATTGAATTCCAACTAGTAGTTTTGAAGTTATGCTCCGGACAAGGAAAATGCAACAGACCACCTGACCGACTGACCGCCCGCCCGCCCGACCGACCGACCGACCAACCACCGGGTAACTCCTATATACCTTTATATTGAATTATTAAATTAAATACCATTTACACAGTTCATAAAATAATTTATTATCATAATTAAATAATTACATAGATACACTGTGTGATAATTTTCTATTATAATTTCACATAAACTTATTGATTTTTAACACTTGCATTCGCATACATAAACTTCTTTTTTTCAGAAATAATTACAGAACATTTATTTCATTCATCCAGGTATTTCAAAATTCGTTTAGGTGGTCATGTATATTTGCTGTATTAAATGTCTTAAATGTAATAATTAAAAATGTACTAACTATAGTAATATGTTTTACTAAATACATCAGAATGGTCATGTCTATGTGCGTCTTAATTGTGTTTTTGTAACAAATATTTTTTTTGTAATTTCTCTTTAATAAAACTAGTGATAGAAGAGATCGAATATTCGTAGGAATGTTATTCCATATATGTACATTGGAATAAGAAAAGCTAGATTTTAGCGAATTCGTGCGTTATTTCGGTAAAACTATTATTTTTGTCAGAACTGAAGCGTTGGTTATATGCAGTTTTGCTGGAAAAGGTTATCAAATTTAGTATATAATCAGGGGCAAGGTGATGTTCAGCTTTATATATTACTCGGACAAATTAACCTGATCCTCCTGACCTCTATTAGCATAATTTTACGGTCAATGTATTTTCTATATTTATCTTCGGCTATCATTTTACGAATATGCACGTGGCAAGTTATATATAATATTTGTTAAATATCGTATAGACCGAATGATGATATCGACTGGGTCGATACCTCAGTTTTTATGGTATTACTTATCTGTTCCTCGTGTGTACGAGTCCTGTCAACGCCTGTGATAAATCATTTTATTCAGGCATGATAACATTATTTCATTTTATTTTTTATGTCTAATATTTGTTCAAAAACTAAACAAAACCACGGTGGTCGTGCATTCCTTGTTCGACTGTATTCCGTGTATTAAAAAAAAATCAGTTTACGTGATTCGGTCCATCATCGATTCTGCTTACCTACGCCGGACAATACATCTCTAGTCGTTTATTTACAGTACAAAGCAAATTGTAACGAAAAGTAATGCACAATTTGCGCACGAAAACTGATTTATTCAGTGCAATCAATGAATGATATTTTCATGCATAAAGGCCAGGATCAGGTTCATTTTCCGGACAATACTAATATAGCCATACGATTAGTATATTTATCAGAAAATGACAACCATTGTAGATGAATGTGGTCGGGTTACACTTTATGCACGTGACATTACCAGCCGATCTTCGGACAACACATTCATTTTTCTGTATAATACATATGTGTTTCCCATTTCTTATTTATTCCACTCAAATCAAACTGACTTGCCCCAATTATGGCTTAAAATGAGTTATCAATAAAGGCCATGCTTCAACTGAACTGTAACATGTAGTAAGATATAGTATGTGTTCTTGGCGATAATATAATATATTCTATGTCTGCTTGTTTTCAACTGCTGTCGATCTGACTTGGCACTGCATAAAGCATAAAGCAGAAACATATACCTTAACAATATATCATTCTTATTCAACAAAATCTTTTTTACGTCACTATTTGTTTTCAACATTGTAGATTTATATCTTACTTTCTATGAAGTTGTGAGTTTCTTCTTCGGCGATTTACCACGCGCTTTCTGACTACATGTATTTTATCATCTAAATCAATTATTATGTTAGCTAAAGACTCTAGTGTACGTTCAGCGTCAGCCATGTTTTTGCCGTTAAGTTACATCACGTTTGCAAGTGCACGTTTTCCTAGGGCAACTATGCGATAATAGCCCTGCGCGTGCAGGGCCAAAAGCTGATAATACTTCAGGAGGACGGATAATACATGTTTTCTCTATACTTGGGTGGGATTTTCTAAACGCATATAGTTTTGATACTTCAGCTTACTTCTAAATAGTTCTGAACTTTCTGCATCAAATAATATCTACTCTTGCCTATTTATTCGTGTTTAACACATGCATGTACTTATATATACCAACGACGTTGTTAATATTTTTTATTCCTTAATTGCTCGTAAAATCTTCTTGACTCCGATGATTGTACGTACCCTTCAACACAATTAAGCAACGTTCATAATTAATTATTTTGTGCAATCTAGATCTGGTTATAAAGGGACTACATGTACTTACAAATGTATCCTTGTATATGTATGACTATTCCGGAAAGAGAACAATAGAGGATCTTCCTATTGAACTTAGTAAAAAAAGAGATTTAAGTGTTGTATCACGTTTGCGGACATTTAATGTATCTTGGTATATTATTAATGTTTGAGTGTTTTCAAACAAATTCCAAGAAACCAAGTTCTTCTTGTGTGTCAAGAAAATATATAAATAACGGCTGCTGAACAATAGTGCATCAACGAATTTCTAGGAAAAGTGATTGTATTGTTCACCTTCAAAAGTGGGTCATATTGAACTTAGTGTTACAATTTAACTGGAGTTTTTATCGCCAATTATATGAACACGGTTATTTGTTACCCACTGGTTGTTTTCAAGTCCGTTTCCATATAAGAGTAACAAAATGAAGTAAGCCAACTTTCAATTTAATTTCTAACGACATTGTTATATAATTTAAATTTACAGAAGGCTCTATTATGTATTTTAATTTGAGTTATCCATTTTTTTCTATGCAAACGCCTAGACTTACATTATGTCATTATGGCCATTTAGATAAGATCAATGTTCTAACGAGAATTAACTCTGAATTTCACTGTACTCCATTTTTCAGTTTCATAGTTATATAAAATTATTTCAATTTTTTATGTAGCCAATTGGTGGACATTTCGCCTGCTGGTTCTAACTTAACAGGAGTTAACAGCAGTATATACGTATATGAAAACCACTTCTTTTCTTCTATAAAGGAGTTATACTGTTGCCTTGACCCAATACAACATAAATAGAAATAATGTTATAGGTTCAAAACCTATAAATGCAGTTTCTGCTGTTTTCTATATAAAATCGCTAGCAGTTATCATGACTTTCTATCTTTCACGTCTTTATTTTAAAGATCTATCCATATGCGTAAATAAAATAGAGAAAAAACAAGATGTTAGACATGATGCACAATATCGTGGTCACGCGACTGGGACATGTACTGTTAACAACATACATCCGCTAGTAGGCATGCAAAATTACCCTACTCACTTTTGTTTTAGTTGACACTTAAGATGTAGTCATATAAACTTATAATATTAATTGAAATCACATGCAGTGGATCTTTTTAACGACTGAACATCAAAATGACCACGTGGCTAAAAGTAAGTGTAATAAAAAAAGGAACAATATTCTCTTCTAAAAGTTGCGCTTTATTTCTTGTAAGCAACAGCATCGAACTAAGGTAGGATCTATAAAAGTGTGACAAAAACATACCTAAAACCTTTACAGCTCTATATGAAAAGGTACATATATTTCAAAAGGTACTTTTGAAAGTTACACTTTACATACATGTATTTCTTTGGGTTTTAGATTCAAAAGACTGCAAAAATACGGTTATAAATTGTCTTACTATTTATTCCGAGAAAGCTAATGATGCAACGTATTATACAATACAAATTTAAAACATAATAGAGGACTCAATGTAACAATAGAATATTATAGGCATCATACTTATATTTGTAAAGTATATACAAACTGTTATATACAAACACCAATATCATGTCAGAAAAACGAAACCGTAACTTATTTCTGGTTATGCGTCTTAAAACACAAGTTACAGCTTGCATATTATTTAAAGGGGCACTTTTTACATATAACAGATTATGCTCTCGAAACATAAAAAAATGTGTTTACTGAACGAATGACAAATAAATACAATTTTTAAGAACAACAAATACCGGAATGAGCCTCATTTTAGCACAAATAATCAACATAGAAACCTTCAATAATCTATGTAGAGTTGTTGTTGTACAAATAATGAATGTATGCGATTTATTACAGGAGGCCTCTACATTTATTAATTGTGGTAAAATGAGGCATTTTTTGCAATAGGTTCTTCTTTGAAATTGTATTCGTTTATCATTTTACGTTCATTGAACACATAATCTATGTTTCGAGAATATAATCTGCTAGATGTAGGGAGTACCCCTTTAGTAATAATACTTGCAAATATTCTATCATTTATGCTTTTGAAGCTTTTAAATTTGACAAGTTTTAGGGAGTGTCTCTTTAAAAAGTAACCGTAATGAAATGTATAAAAATTTTGAAGCACACTCTTTGTCGATTTTGTTACAAACAAAATTAAATATAATTTTAAATGAACTGAAGCACTGTCAGCATAACATTAAGATTTATATTTTATTTTTGTTTATTCATCCAAATGATTGATAGGAGAGAGGTTTCATGTATCTTTCTACTCTTAGCAACATTTTTACAAACATTCGGGAACAACAACTATTTAGGAGCATTTACGAAATGAGACATATGTATGGCTGTTAAGAGCAAATGTAAAACTTGTTTATGAAATATATCTGGTGTTAATCATTTCGCAAATTACCGTGGCGATGTGTTTAAACATAATATAAACTGAATGAGAACTCTGCGGAAACGACATTATGAAATATGCATGTATCATGTGTTTATTACGGTGCTTTCTTTGTATTTGCTTATAGCTCTTTGGGCGGCGTTTTTTTCGTTTGTGCACATTGAATTTAGTTGTTTACAATATGTGCTCTTAAACATTTATATAAAACTCTAATCTAACACGGTGCCAGTATTTCATTGTTTTTGGCACAGCCTATAAATAGTCTTTTGTCACTTTTACAAAGACAAATGGATTGAGGTCTCTTGATACCATCACTTTCTGTTAAAATCGTTGTGTGACTCGAAAGACCAGCTGAAAACATGCGTATCTTGTCTCCACAGAAATCACTAACAAACACGTTGGCATTACCAGAAACAGCAATTCCTCGTGGCTGTTTTATGTCCTTTTCACCCATATCCCGATAAAGATTTATTACTATCCCAGTCATTGAAAAACGTTCAATTTTGTTAGCGCTGAAGTAGTCGCTTATGTAGATAAACTTTCTGTCAGCGCTTAGAGCTATGTGTTGTGGATATATGACTGTTGTTTTATCAACATCCGACACTTGTGTTAGAATTTTAGATAACACTGCTACACTAAAAGGATGAGTAGAAAATTTCAGGTCATGTGTAATTCTCTGTTCTCTCATGTTGTATATTTTTACAGAGAAGTTGTTGAAATCTGCTAGTACCAACTCATGTGGTGACAGCATATTGATATCAACAATATTACAATCAATTCTATCGGTCTTTAACTTAGCGTTTAGTTTAGAGTTTTGCTGTGTAACTAATTGTGTTTGCACCTTTTCCTCTGGTTCTTCATCTACTGACGATAAACAGGTTAGCCCTCCAAAGGCTTCCAGAGATTTCTGAGTTTCCCTTATTTTTTCCATTTGGTGTGAAGTAAAATGTTGATATGCACATTCAAGTATTGCCCTCCTACCATTTTCAAGTTGTGGTTCGTTCATCTTCATTAGTACACATACATCCGTGTCGTTGGCGCCAGACCTTTTAACTTTTGTTCTGGTTTTATGAGCGAAAGATGGGACCGTGTTGGATTCAGTCAAAGCATAATTAATTGCCGAGTTGATTTTTTCCTTCTCTTCGTGTGTGTCATTAGTCAGACCTTCAACTGTCTTGACAAGCTGATCATCGATGTCACTCTTTAATTTCTCTATATCTTGAATGACCGATGTGTAACAATGGTCGAATATTTTCCCCCCTCTTTGCCTTCTTTTCTATCTTACGAGCTTCGATTTCCAAATCATCAATTTCTTTCAGCATATTCTTAAACTCAGAAGAATCTTTCACTCCACTGGCAATGTCAGGAATATATTCATTAACACATGTTATATGGTTGACTGACATACAATGATGAATCCTACTTGAGTAATAGATGAGAACCTCTTTTGGGTGTTGTGGGCATTTCTGTGTGCAGTCGGTGTCACGTATTCTTTATTTCTGAACTTTTGGCATTTTGTCGGTGACAGGTATTATGTGATTCCTTGTCAACCGAACTTTGCGATGAGACTCGAGACATGTTGTTCAAAGAAATTCTTGACAGTTCTTACAGTACCCCTGAATCTCTAGATGCTTCTCATCGCCGTCACATGGCTCACAGTAGAAGTCAAAACATTCAGCTGATGATTTTGTAAATGAAGCTGCAAATGTTTGTTTTCCTTTTTTACAGATACTTCCATCTTCCTTCAGCGCAGTTTTGCCTGAAAAAAAGTATGCATTTTGGCTTTCTTCTTTTATACAATCGTTAGTTCATTGTGTTTGTCGATAGATATATGATAGAAATATTTACTGATGATTAGATAAAAATCCAAATTTAGGGACCTGAGGTATCTGATATTTACCGCAGGGCAAAATGAATATCTTATACATTGTACATGAACATCGGATATTTATCGAAAAGATCAGAAGGTGTTTTATTGGATGGTCGCGGAAGACATCGTTATTTAGCAAAAACAATAAACAACTGATTTTCAGGATTTTATTTACAGTAGAAGAATACACAGTATTGTTAATTGGCGTCTAAAGCATAAAACATACTTATATTTGACGGTTTTACAAACAAACCGAATTCTTTTGACGCCAACAGTAACAACGTAATTCCTGCAATCATCGCTTGTACTAGAAAGTAACCACATGAGGTGATGTCCACTATTATAACGGGTCATGTGACTAATATTAGACCAGTCGTGAATGCACGAATATATCAAGTAATCCAATAAATGCAGATATATGTTACATATTATATGTTTTTTCAGTAGATTAATAATACTAAGATAATGCAAATTGTTTTAAAAAGAAACACAAAATTTCATTTTACTGGATTTTTGAAGTATAATTGTACAAGACATGTAACATTATGTATTCATATTTCAAGCAGGATACTTTAGGAAATCAATGAACAGCTCTTGTGAAATAAGTCTGAAATAAATTCTCAAGTTTCTGAGACGCAAAAGTTTATTTCTATTGCCCAAAACAATATTAAAGAAAGATAAAGTAACGTAAAGTTTTCTTTTCATTAATAATATAGAAGACACCCGTGCCAGCGCTAAAAGTCAATCAATCTTATGCTACATAAAAGACATACTCTATGTATTAAACAGATAATTTACAGTCATACGAAACAATAAAACAATTCTGTTGGCATGTAAATATATCATTGTAAAACCGTACTTACGGAAACAGTACTATAAGCTATCCCTTTATCACAGAGGACACGTGCAACGCCTCAATGTAGAAACATATACCGAAACTTCTCCCTCAGGGCGGCTGAAATGAATAATGTTTTTCAATATTATATTTGTAACTATATTTTATATATAGTGCTCAGTGCATTTCTTCAAATAAAAAGTTAGGCTGCAGCTCCTTAGGAGTAAAATTGTGTGAGTAATGTATGCACAATCCATGCATGGACTTTTCTCATTAGCGTTATTAGCGGAGTAACGGAATAGTGATCATGGAGTATCAATTACTCAGTGGTATCTATATTATCTCTAAAATTTATATGTATATAGATTTGTTATCACGCATTCGGAATCATTTTGTTCTTAAAAGGATTATCACAGAATACATCGAATATCACAGTGTTATTTATAATTAATGCAAAATGATGCACTGAAGCCGCTGCTGTACCCCCTAAAAGGGTTTGAACCAAGTACACCCGATTCTCTATTTTTAGAGCGATGACGTCATCATCGCTCTATAGTTAACAGTATACCAGAAAATCCAGAAATTTACCTTTCATCAAAGTACAATATGATTCTCATGCCTCCGCATCTGTAGAAAAAAGTTCCGTAAGTTTATACAAACCATTCGATAAAAACGTGCATGAGATGAAACAATACACATGTTTATATATTTTGAAGTGCTTATACGGTTTATTTTATGAAAAAATAGGCCCTGATATCTAACATTTAACCCGTTTATACACGTATACATTGTTGTCTATGTGTTCAAAATATTGATGTAACAGAAAAATAGATGGTCATGAAACTTGAAACGAAATTGAATAATATGTTCGAAGCGTAGTTTTGAGACAATCTAACAAGCGCGTGATGCTTAAAATTACGCGGGACGATGCCCGTGCTTTCGTCATAATAACATCAGTTTGCATATACCTTCATGTGACCAAGTGAATTTTTCGTCAGCTTGAAATTACGCCGGTTAGATATTTCAATTTGATAAACGTTAATATTTTAACCTGACATTGCAAATCTTGTAATAAAGTTGTCGCTTATATAAATTGATGTTTCATCTGCGCTCACTGCGATATAATATGGATAATTCAAACTATATTGTTGTCATCACTTATTGTACTTTCAATCACCTCTCCTTCAAACTAACTGCTGCACGTTTGGAAAGGGGTAGTATGACAAAGTAAATAGTTTGTTTTGACCTCTGCAAACTGAGAGGGCCACGCAAGGTATGTGCACGTTAGATACCTAATTTGCTTATCCCTGATCGGGGATCAAATTGCTCCGTATTAATGCACCCGTGCACCTTTCCATGTTTGCGCAGACTCATTTGGCAGAGTAGCATATTGAAGTCTCCTACAGCCAAGACCTCTCTACCTGTGACTTTTGATTGAATCCATACATTTTCAAAACGTTAAATGGGTTCTTACCACAACGAACTATGGTCAGATCTAGACTATTGTGAAAAGAACATACATTTGTACCTAAAACCTTTACAGCTCTGAATGTAAAAATCAAACATTTTAAACTTCTTCCGATGAGACTATTGAAAGTTACATTATACATGTATATACGACATGTATTTCAGTGGGTTAAAGGTTAAAGAATGAAAACAATACGTTTATAGAATGTATGACTATTTATAGAATGAAATGTAAGCACATTATACTATAAAATATATTATATAGCTAAGGTTCCAAACTCATTCATTCCATATTCCTACTATAGCCATTTCCCAAGTGTAAATTCAAGCGTATTTACACAGATATGGTGGACATTTCTACTCCTTCACACACATATTGAATATATCTAACAAATTTATTAAGATTTCTGATATTTAATCAAACGATTTGCATGCAGTGGCCCGGATTTCAGTCCACGACAGCGCTTTTCATTTAGTCTACATCGATGAGGCGATCGACATTTTACATTTGATTTGTTTATTTCTCCGTATATAACTATTACCGTGGAAAACTAACTTGACAGAAATCAATTATAATCAAAACTCATCTATCATCTGCCGCTTACAAGTATCAAATATTCATCAGATAAAAACATTCCTTGAAAATACTTCAATACACAACTTAAATGCTCAGTAGGCAGCCATGACTTTCTGTCAAGTAGCACCCAATCGGATAGCTCGATACAAATTATGTTACGTCATAGAAACATGACAGTGCCTGCTGAGCATTTAAATTGTGTATTGAAGTATTTTCGAAGAATGATTTTATGTGGTGAATAGTTGATACTGGTAAGCGTCAGATGATAGATGAGTTTTGATAATGATAATAATTTCTCAACGCAGATTCATCGTTGCGTTCGTTATCTACTGAACATTTGGCACAGATGTCTGCTTTTTCATGCAATATCTATTTGTATTGCCTTTACATTCATATAGAATAAACATGTTTTCTATGATAACTGTTGATTCTATGATAAGACAAACATCTCTTAACCTGCAGATACGCGTTAGTACGTTACGACTCTAGACAGAATATCAATGCATTAACAGTATACCTAAAGATCACTTCATATGTCCATTTTCTAAAGGGAGTTCCGGTCTTGAAAGATGTACAAGAGATTTAGTGATACCACAAGTCATTTCTTTACAGGGAATTCTTGTTTGAAAAACGTGCCATTATTGCCACTATCTCAAAATGCACTTCATAATGAAAATCTGATGTTACAGTAATAAATAAAAGAAAGAAGGAAATAGTTTCCTTAAATCATTGACGGTCTTATACCGTTTGCCTACTACAAAAATGTGATAAATGTCTAAATGTGATCGTCATAACAATCTGATGCCTTTATATTTAGTAAACATAACACTGTTATATATATTTGCGCTTTATACCTTTTTGTTATGAACGAATCAAAGCCTAATTGTTCTTCTGTTATTTTTTAGTCTAGATAATAGAAGAGTGGACATCGGTTAAATTGGTATAACAATGGAGATTAATGTCCGTCCTATTTCTGTCCTGTCCGCCCGCTTTACGACAAAGATATAACTAGATTGACGCAACAAACGGAATCATTCATTAATCACATACGTATATCGGAAAGGACTAGACTAAATCACATAATTTAAAGACGTTAATTACGAACAATAGTATGATCTAGACTATTGGGAAAAGGACATGTATTAGTTCCTACAAAATTTATAGTTACATGTACAGGGAGACTTTTGAAAGTTACATTATACATGTACATACATGTATTACAGTGGGTTAAAGGTTAAAGAATTTAAAGTACGTTTGTAGAATGTCTTACTATTTATTCAATGAAAGCTAATGATACAATGTAAGCATATTATACAATACAAATATAAAACATGTTAGAAGCAACAACTTTACAATAAAACATATCATAGGTATCATACATATATTTGTACAAATTGTTACATGCAAACAACAAAAATATGAATGTAATATGATACATGTATTAGAAGAATGATAACTTAATTTATGCCTAGAAATACTTCGTAACGCAGAAATATATAGTTTGCAACTTACATGTATATTTAAAAGCAATCGGGATGAAATATTAAAAAAAATTGTGTAGTTTCCATCTGATACACATTCTTTGTTAGTTAAATTTCAAACATAATTTACATGTGTAAATAAACACTATCAGCACATTATTTACAGTAAGATTTTGTTTTTGAAAGTCCAATGATGGTTTAAATGGAGCTTTTACATGTATGTGTCTCTTTCTACTCTGAATAATCTCGTTACAAAATTTCAAGAACGACAACTTAAACGTAGCTTAAAACGAAAATTAAGGAAATTAGCCAGGACTGTTAAATTAAAAAATTTAAAGCTTGTCAAGGACACTGAAGTATCATTTCCTGTGAATCGTATTTTTGTAAAACAAATGCTTAACAATGTATTTCATGAAAATGAAATTATCAATAAGAATTTAATCCATGAAATGTGTCAGTAAGTGGATGTATGTCAACAAATGGACAGTTGGGGTTCGTATATCAACGACCTATTGTTTTAATAAAACTTCAACACCTTGAAATCATAATTTTGGCACTCTAAACTAAGAAAATGCCTTAAACATTATTATACTAGTTTTGTAAACGTTATATTACCCTTCCGAATGGCCATATTGCATAATGCGTAACATGCGTAAAAGACAATTTATACCTTTAACACATTTACATGTAAGATATAATTGAGATTTTCTCATTTCTCTTACTATCACATACAAATGGAAATGAAGCGCACAAAAAAGTAAGTTTTTTACTAGAATATACAAAAACAAAGATTTTCGCTATTATCAATAGAATGCGAAAGTCATGCGAAACTGTAATACAAATGTGTAATATAATCTATTTTAAGAATATTTATTTATTTTCCTAAGATAAAAAATCAGTGCTTACATAATATTAACCCTTAACATCAAAAGAAATTCTAGCAATGTTATTCTTAAAACAACACGCCTTAACGCTTATTTGCATGCAAACTTCAAAATTTATACGTTTAAACAGGTACATAACAGCATAATTTAACATGAATAATTACAGTGATGTGACGATCGTTACTGGAAATGAACTTCAGCAGTTGTTACATTTTTTAGTAAAAACTATTTGAGAAAAAAATAAATAAAATATGGCGTTTTTGTCAACCGCTCCTAATATAATATCAAAGTTAATAGACTGGTGAGCGATACAGGGCCGTCTTGGCCCTTTTGTTTCAAATATAACCTGTAAAAATAAACACGCCAACGGTTTAGCAAATATATCCCTAATCTACTTACATTTAGAGAAGACGCTGATGCTCAACGCTCCTGTTGTTCAAATGTTTTTGTACGGCGGCAAGGTAGCTTAGAGTTTTACAATCTGACTAAAGTTCACGATCTTCTCATAGCGTAGCGTTTTTGAGGAGATGATTTTAATCAGATTTAGAGTTTTAAAAAATATGCATGGCCTCTAACATGCGGAAGATCTACTCAAAGGCAAAATAAACGTAACTGGTTATATTTTATGATCAAAAAAGATTTACAACAATATTAATCTGATAACTCTTAAGATAGAGTAAAATATGGGTTTGTGGCAATTGTTTTTCGTCACATATCCTGGTATTTCAGCATGCTACTAAGTACAATATTTTTAGAGATTCTAACGCCATTAACATGGATCAAATACATTTTATATACAACTTGTAAAACGAGGCACATGTTTTAACTATTTTAAATGACGCATCACGGTGGTAAGATTTCTTAGACCTGAAAGTCTTTTGTTGGACGGTTATCAGATAAAAGGTCCGTAAAAGTAAGATTTTCAATGATAACCAATTTGAAATTGGACTTCACTTGTGTCACATCAGACGTTCATCTTGTATAAGATGATACCTAGTTTGAAATGCGGTTTAAAATACACACACAAATAAGACTTAATTCTCTTATCAATCCAACACATTTTTCAACACATGAATAGAAGTGTAAAAGTATTCAAAATTACATTGCTTACAAAACATATATAAGGTGGCAAATGGAAAAACAACGGCACATTAACAGGTATTTTGAACATATCAAGAATGTAATAACAAAACAAAGGAACAGAATTACAAAATAATAGATGCTACAATTACATTACGTGACGCTATGTTCAATGTACAATTGTAAAAAATAATGTGTTCATCTAGACCAAGATCTTATGTAAAAAGCAAGAGGAGAACAAAATAAACAATACACACTTCACACATGAATTCGCGAACGCGAATGCATAAAAAAGAATTACATACAGTAGTCGGAACGTAACAGTTGTCACACGGAGCGCAAGCTACACGCACTATGTACGCACGATGTACGCACGATACACGCACGTTACACGTACGGTAAATACACGGTACACGATTCAGAACGATACACGATATGAACGATATACGAAGCGCACGCTGCACGCTACACGATAGACGGAGTATGCGTTATACGATTACTTTAGACTTTTTACACTTTACTTGATTGTCTTTTTTCACCAAATCTCTTTGTTCTGTTACAGATCTTTCTAACAATTTGTTGTCCTTATACCTTTAAATGATACCAAAGAATAAGACCAATTAATTACAGTCTTCGCACGTACACAATTGAAGAAAGACTTCGGTAAGTTTCAAATATCAACAGTTTACCTAGGTGCGACATAATTTACAGTAAGTGTCACATTTGAATTAAAATATTGACTCTGAGGTGCGAGAAAGTGGGCGGAAGTTAATTGCTGTCAACACGTATCTTTAAAGCACCACTACACGAAAGACACTGTCCATTTGTTTTTTGACAGTCAACATAATTATCTTTTCAATAAATCATTCATAGTTATTAAGTAAATTCGTGTGGCGATTATTTTATAACGATTAGGAGGATTACCCTAAACAAGATGTTATTTTAATAAGGTACAGTACTGTACAATTATTTTATTATTTGCTCGGACTTTAACCGATTTAAAATTTGTAAAACTATCGTTGATTCGTCGATTCGTCATAAAATGTTTATCTACCCAAAAATATTCAATAGTTTACCTTCTAAAGTAGTCGATGTTCCTTGTCCTGTTACAATTCCTAATGAATTTCCTTATACCTAAGGCTTGTCTTCTGCACTAACGATAATGCCGTGACAACTACGGTTTAGATATTGAAAAAAATTATGTCCTCTCCGTCCATAAAATATAATTATATTTCGGATTTCAGGTGTAAACTGTCTTCCACCTGTCCCGGAAGTCATTATTGCCCTATTGCACTGTGAAGTCAGCATTTTATTTTTTTCAGAGATGTACACGATCAGTAAAACAATTCACGACTGAATAAAACATCGAATCGTATACCGTGTAGGCCTATCGTGCACCGGGAATCGTATATCGCGTATCGTATATCGTGTATAGTATATGGTACACGTTGCACGATGAATGATACGATATGATACACGATATACGATTGACAAAATACACGATGAGCGCACGCACGTTATACGCACGATATGCGCAAATTTTGACAACTGTTACGTTCCGACTTCTGTACGTCCCTACCAATACTACAAGTGACGCGGGTGAGTATAACATTTGCATTATCATACTAGGTCTGGGTGTAAAAAGCAGTCATGCGATATATTATATCTTTTAACTAATAATTATTACACTCGTGACAGACACATTTTCAAAATAATATCCGACTCATTAAATTTTAAATAAATAATGAATAAATGTATTGCTAAACATTCAAGCTAAGGGAATTACATGTATCCGATTATCATTACTTTTAACCTGATGTGCATTAGTACTCTACTGTAACAGTTTATGGTTTACATTTTGTTAAAATGCTTTTCACATGAAGTCTAAATTCTTTATTGAAAGCAAAACATATAAAAGGATTTATCATACTGTTCACGAAGGGAATCCGAAATGCAAACTGAACCCCAGCGTTCAGCTCAGATCCTGTGCACGATGCTACACTAACATGTACAATAAAATAAGGAATAAAGCAAATAAAAAAACCAACAATAACGGCAAACATTAAATTCGTGATGTTGCGTTCTGATTGATTTGTCTTTGATGCCTTGATCGACGTTTGATCTTTTGCAGAATAATTTGTAGCAGCTGTTTGAGACTCAGCGCCGAAGGAACAGTTTGCTGTTACGAAGGTTGTTAATGTTTCTGTACTTTCTTTGTCTAAATCTACATTAACTATGGCGTCGCTTCTCAGTTGTCCTGCATTTTCCTTGTGTTTGTCTGCATCATTTTGGTGCACATTTTTAGAACAGGCTGATTTTTGGCTAAAAGATACGGTTGACTTGTTTTGTAGATAAGCTGTGTTTTTATTATGTGTACGGTATGTCCACCAAATATGTCCGTAGGTATAAAAAATTGTAAAAATTACGACAGAAAAAAACAAGATATCAGTTATATGGAAAGCTGTTACCAAAGGCTGCAAAGCTGCTTCTTTAGTGTTTGTACAATAATGAAGACTGACATATGGAATTTTATTATCTGAAGTCGATACCTTTACTCTCACAGAATCGTACGTCAGAAATGTGTGTGTTGAATATATCATTGACATCACTGACAGACCTATAAATATTTTGACAGCCAACTTCACAGTCAACTGCTTTTGACCGTTTTTGCACACGTGTCTATACCTATCAATGGCTATCATCCACAATGCTAAAGTACCCAAAAAGTACCCAATTTGACAGATGAGTTTATAAGTGACAAGGATGTATACAAGCATTGTTACGATATGTACAAAACAAAGGAAGCATACAACAATATCGATAGCACCTAGTAGTGCAATAAGGACAAACGTTGTGTTCCTTTTTGCCTTAAATCCATAAAACCGAATGATCAGACTATTTCCAATAATACCAAAAGAGGCTGCTATACTGAAAAATGCTATCAGATGGATGAATTCCTCCGTCCTCCTCTTGATAGCTATCTCCAACAACTTGTCTAAATCCGGTGATTCTGCTCGAGAAGTATTTTTATCAATTACACTTTCATTCTTCATCGCTTCGTTTATCATCTGAAAAAACATAAAAATATCGATTTATACAGTAAAACTGTATTTACATGTTTGTAACATGGAAGTGTCTTATACTCCTTTCGTGTAAGATAAAATGAAAATGTGCAAAATTCTATGAACAACTGCTTCCCCAGAGGTCATGTCAGTGCTGTATTGTTAAGAGGTGGTTGATTATATGTAAAACAATAGGCTTCTTTGTAAAGTTTCATTGTGAATAGTTTCTTAGGAATACAATGTGGTTAATTGTAGGTAGTACCGAAACACGAAACACTCATGTGTTTCTCACAATTGAAGTTTTTCATTAATAGCCTTTATTGCTTCTACGATGTACATGTACCTTTTCCAAATAGAAACGACTGAAGTTACATGACAATCATATTTTCTTGTATTGTAGAATTATTTCATCAGATTTTGAACTGCTTGATCAGGCGAGTATTACAGTAAAGCAGTAATTATCTATTTATCCTTATTATTATACATGTATATAAATCATTCCGATTTGTTTCTCTAAATCAAGGGGGTGCCATCTTGGCTTTCTCACCGAGTCCAATCGTACAATTGTGCCGAAAGT